>OW971899.1:0-2500 GCA_943193645.1 Acentria ephemerella | reverse complement strand
GCCCTCCTATAGATCCCTGGACGCAACCCTTCTCCGTCTCCCTCTCAACCTCACTACCCGCGTACCTAACACGCACCCTCCTCTCGCTGAGGTAACTACCCAGGAGACTTCTCAATCCGCTGGTGCACCCCGTCTCGGCAAGCCTCAACCTAATCGCCGGCCACCAGGCGCTGTCGAAGGCTCCCTCTATGTCCAACGATACCAGGGTGATTATCCTCCTGCGACTGATAGCCTCCCTGATATCGCCAACTAGGGCATAGAGGGAGTCTTCGGTGCTCCTCTGCGGCATGAAGCCATACTGCCTAGGGTGCACCGACGCCACCACTTGATGTTTGAGTCTCCTTACTATCATTTTTTCCAGTATTTTTCCCAGCACCGGGAGGAGGCCGATTGGTCTGTAGGCCTTGGGATCTGTATAATCGGCCCTTCCTGGCTTCCTCAGCACCACCACCGTCGCCGTTTTCCAGATGGTAGGGAAATGCCCGAGCTGCCAGCATCTGCGTGTTATGGCTAGAAACAGCTCGGGGTTGGCGTTGATGGCGGCGGTGCATATGTCGGCCGTCAGGCCGTCCGAACCAGGAGCCTTCTTCGGGTTGAAGCTGAGCGCCGCCTCTTTTAGTTCGTGCATCGTAAGAGGCGGCTCATCGTCACGATGTATTACTGCTGTCAGCTTCATTGCCCTGCTCCTGGTCTCCCTGTTGTCCTCGGTGTCGGTGCTGGTGTCGTCTTTGGGGTAGAATACCTCAGCGAGCCAATGCGCCGACTCCTCTCCGCTGAGGATTGCGCCGTTTTTCTTTAGGGGGAGATCCTCTTTCCTTTCTTCCGTCCTTTTCATTATCCTGTATATACCTTCCCATACATTCTCCCTGTCTTGCTTCTCACAAAAACTCTTCCAACTTTCAGTCTGTGCCTTCCTTACTTCCTTTTCATACTCTTCCTTCTCCTTCAGATACTCTTCCACCACCGAGGCTCTGCGTATCGGAGCAGCACAGCGGACCCTCCTCTTCTTCTTCGCCACCGACCGTTTGAGGGACTGGAGCTTCTCAGACCACCACGCGAGTGTGATTTTGTGCGTCGTCTTCTTCTTGGGTATAGTGGTATTGCATGTTTGTGTTATAGCGCTTGTGTATTTGTGGATTATGTTGTCTAGTGTTTGTCTGCATGTGGTGTTTTCTATAGTGTCTATTGTAATGCTGTTATTGGTTAACTGGAGGAATTTGCTACGAAATTCCACCCAGTTAGCCTTTTTTGTGTTGTATAGTCTAGTTGTTCTGTGTATGATTTTGTCTGTATGTGCAGTGTGTACGCTAAATCCAATCGCGTTGTGGTCCGAGTTTACCAAGTCCCTCTCGACCTTCCAGCCCTGGATCTTGTCCAGAAGGTCTACGGTGCAGGCCGTTACGTCCACTATGCTGGTGCACAGCTTGCCGTTACGCATTACCTCGAAGGTGGGTACCTCCCCTTCGTTTAGTATCTGAAGGTTCCTTTCATTCATCATCTCTATCATTCTCTCTCCTCTTTCATTCGTCCTCATACTTCCCCACCAGATGCTCCACGCGTTGGCGTCTCCTCCCATTATGATGTTGGTTGGCCCTACGATGTCGATGATGTTATTCAACATATCTAGGTAGGGCTCAATGGGGGAGTTGGGTTCGAAGTAGAAGGAGATAACCTTAACCCACAGTGCACCTGAGCGGATCCTCACAACCGCGATGTTGTTGGTTGTGAGTTCTGGGTACTGTTCGATCTCAAGGTCGGGGTCAAAGACCAAGATGGCCGCCTTGACAGTACCCTCTTCCTGTCTGGTGCACTGGTAGGTCCTAACACCACGGTATTCCCTCATCCTCTTACCCTCGCCAACGTATGGTTCTTGGACTAGGGCCAGCGCCGTCTTCCTGGTTCCTGCCTCTACAAGGAGCTCGCTTAGGGCGTCTTTCTTCCTCTGCAGGTTTACCTGAATGACGGCGCGGGCCCGGTCCCTGGTGGAGGTGCTTCCAGCTGCATTCATCACTGCGGCGCCCCTAGCAGTATGCGACCTTGGCCCTCGCGACTTCGTCCCACCTTGATCTTACAGGACATCTACTGTCGAAGGCGTTGTGTTGCGTCTCAGCGTACTTTGCCTGCACGCAGTTGACGCAACACGGTGGGACTCCATCTCTCGCCTTGCCGCACTCCGCTCGCATGTGGGCGCCGCCGCAATGACTGCAGCTGACACCTTCATTCTTACAGAACCTCCGTGTATGGCCGTAGCCCAAGCATGTGGAGCACTGTACGAGCGGTGATTGGTCTTCCGTTCGGATATTCTGTAGGTCTATCCTCACTTTACCCATATCCACCGCTCTCCTCCATAATGCTGGGGCCACCGCCAGCACGACGTGGCTCGTGAGCGGGTTTCGCGCTCTCCTCTCATACCTCACTTCCATTCTAGAGTCCTCCTCGCTGAGGCCCTCGAACAGGGACCCGTTCTGATTCAGGAGTGACTTATAGATGTCCTCTCTGG
>OW971898.1:8127500-8137301 GCA_943193645.1 Acentria ephemerella | reverse complement strand
ATTCGGCCTTTGCCTTGGCCAGGCCTACATATTCGAAGGTGGTAGGAGGCCTACCACGTGCTCTACCAGCGCCACGCCCGTGGCCCGTAGATTCCTTGGGCGATGGGGCGGCGAACTCTATTTCGGAACCGGAATCCGAGTTGTCTTTAGGTCTAGGGCGCTTAGCCCGCGACGACTTCCGTCTTTCAGCTGAGACTGGCCTACTGCCCGAACTCCTTTCCGCTGACACCGGCCTGCTGCCAGTTGTACCTTCTGTGTCCACATCGGACGTTGCGCGAGAATTGCGCCCACCAGTAATTTCGCTCCCGGCGACGCTTGTCGCCGAGGCCCACCGACTCAAACTTCCGGAGCGAGAGCTCCCTCCTCTACTTACATCATTGGGTTTATAGGTTAATTTTATTGACTTATCCATGCGAGTCCCACGAGTATGGGGGAAATAAAACGTCCACCCCGGCAGTGCCCCCTGTACCGGGGTAACCCTAATACTCCTGAGGGTCGGGCGGTACTCAGGGTTGGCGCTCGCTGGTGGACTTACCCAGCCCACCACCTTAAAAATAAGGCGACCCATCGCCGCGTTGCCCAACGACAGGCCTTTGGGGTTTTTTATTGTGGTTGTCTCCACTCAGGGCCGGCCGGTTAAGGCAAGCCCCCCTGGTCCACGCGGGGTAACAGGTTGCCCGACGGGGAGCCGAAGCCCACCCAGCGACTGCAAAACCACAGCCGCCAGACCCGCCGCGCACGCGGGCCTTGAAGGCCCGCCATACCACGCCGCCCGAAGGCGGCCGCTGAGCCAGCCAATTAAGGCAAGCTCCGTCCGGGACAGCCAATTAAGGCAAGCCCGAAAACGCCCCTCAAAGCACGAGGTGCCAAGTGCAGGGAAAATGCACTTCCACAATAAACAATTCCGCGAGCACTGCTCGCCATCCACCGACAAAAGTCCACTGGTCCTAACAAGAACCTTTTCTCACAAAAGGCGCGAGTGCGCCACGAGCGACAAGACGCTCCCGACTGAGTCTACCACAACAGGCAGACCGCGGGCCTTGAAGGCCCGCCATACCACGAGCCGAAGCTCCGCTGCCCCCCGAGGGGGGCCCCACAAGGGTAATTTTTTATAGAGGTTTTCTTCCTCGCAGCCCGACGCTCAGTGCGCCGAGCCCCCGACCCCCACAAAAGTGTGAAGGCTTACGGGTTTGTGTGGCTGTGCAATGCCCGCCCTCAAAGAGACCAGGCAGCCACACGTCCAGTGCTGTCCGCGCCGGCCGCAGCCGGTACCCCCCATATCTGGAGGGCGTTCCCCTATCCGCAACCCGGGGGACGCGTCCGATGGCGTACTGGAACCGCAACACGGAAACCTAACCTAACCTAACCTAACCTTTTTTTTTTTTTTTTTTTTGGCGGGGAAAAAATGCTTTTACGCATGCCCTGCACCCCAGGGAAAAGAGAGGTGCAGGGGTATGTGGGACTACTCGACCAAAGATGGGCTAGGTCGAGACTACCCACTAAAACAACCCCGGTGTTCCTTCCTCATCGCGATACAGACGGCTTACAGTTGCCCTTATACCGACTTCTGTATGCGAGTCGCCCAACTGGGCTCACCACTGGCACACTTTTGTGCGTGCGTGTGACCACACTCCGCGGTGCTGCACGGAACACCCAGCAGCACCGTTACCACCTCCATGAGCCATAAGTCCGGGTAAAATTTTCCCTATATTTTACCCGGGGCTCCCTCACGGGGCCAGCGCGCCGGCAAAAGCCCTGCGCCTCCGACCAATCCTCCTTCTCCTCTCCGGGCCTGCCGCTGGATCTTGTTCACGGGCCCTCTCTTCCTCCTCTTTGGCACCTATGACCTTTACACAAAATGTGTGAAAGGCTTGCCATGCCTCCTCTCTGTCTAAAATCTCCTTCACCACTCCTGGCAACCGATGCGCTAGCGCATCCCCCGTCGCCGCTGATAGCACCGCCCTCTCTTCATCCCATCTCGGGCATATCAGCAAGGTGTGCTCAGCCGTGTCCTCCTCGGCACCACACTGGTGACAGTTTGGATTGCGCTCTCTCCTCGCAATGTTGCAAAGGTATCTCCCGAAGCAACCGTGCCCCGAGAGAACCTGCGTTACGCTGTAGGAGAGCGCACCCCACCTTCTCTCTATCCATTCATCCAGCACTGGGTGGATAGCCGCAACAGTGCGGTGTCCAGCGCTTGGGTTCTCCAGTCTCTCTCTCCACTTTTCAAACGCGACTTCCCTTGCATCAGATCGCCAACCCTCTATCTCTTCCGGAGGCGGAATGCATCCCCTGGCCACTCTCTCTTCCGCTGTCCGGTGGTATACCTCCGCCAACACATGCGCGTCTAGGTCCCACGGCAGAGACCCAGCTAGCACACACGCCGCCTCATGGGATACTGTACGGTACGCCCGTGCTATTCTCACCGCCATAACCCTTTGCGGCCGTCGCAACAGGGCTATGTTCTGGGAGTTCAATGCACTTGCCCATATGGGCGCACCGTACAGTGCCGCAGACCTAACTGCTCCCGCAAACAACCTGCGACACGCCGAACTTGGGCCCCCTAGATTGGGCATCAGACGGCACAGCGCCAAAGTCACCCTCCTCAACTTCGGAGCAAGTTGCTCGAAGTGGCTTTTAAAGTTCCATCGGCTGTCGAGGACCAATCCCAGATACTTCATGGTCGACCCGACACCGATGGAGACACCGCACACCATGAGCTCGGCTCCAGCCGGTGGCTTTCGACGAGGCCCGTGAAAACATAGGGCTTCCGACTTTTCTAGAGCGACCCTAAGACCCAGACGCCGTATCCTTCCTACGACCTGCGCAACTCCAGCGGTGGCAAGAATTTTTGCCTCCCTGAAAGATCTTCCCTTCGCCGTCACAAGAGTGTCGTCCGCATAACAAAACACCTTAACTCCACTCAGCAAGGCTCCACGAATCGCCCAATCATACCCGATGTTCCACAGGAGCGGGCCTAAAACCGACCCCTGTGGAACACCAGATGCAACCTCTTTCTCCCCCCATCCTTCCGCCTTGGGAAAAATCACTCTTCGACCGGACAAGTAGTGCATCACTATCTTGCGTAAATAGGTTGGAAAGCGATGATGACGCATGGCCTCCTCTATGCAGGCGTGTGGAAGAGAATTGAAGGCATTAGCGATATCAAGTGATACCGCTAACACTACTCCATCCCTCGCCACTTCTTCTTCCGCGAGTGCCCGCACCTGCGTTATCGCGTCAATGGTCGACCTGCCCTGACGAAAGCCGAACTGATTTGGACTCAGGTTGGGTCCTATCTCCTCCATGTGATCTATGAGGCGGGCCGCAATGATGCGCTCGAAGAGTTTGGCCGCCTCATTCAACAATACGATAGGCCGGTAAGATGATGGTGAGTCTACTGGCCGTCCGTCCTTCTTTAGAAGTACCAGTTTCCCGGTTTTCCATTCTTCCGGGAAGCGTCCTGCCCTAAGACACAACGTCAACAAGTCACGGAAGCGAGCGTCAAGACCGTTCCTAAGTGCCAGCACCCACGCCCGCCCCGGCACACCGTCAGGACCCGGGGCCTTGTTCTTCGACTGTAAACGAAGAATGGCCGCACCGAGCTCCCCTTCAGTCACTGCCGGGGCCTCCAAGGATTCCACCACTTCCGCTGGACCAAAATACATCTGGGGCGGTCGAAATTCACTGTTCCTCACTGGAAACAGAGCCTCCATCACTGCTTGCAGAACCGCAGGATCCAAGTTTGAGGTCAACGGCGGGGTCCATGGGCGGAGCTTACTCATCACCAGTTTGTAGGGTCGTCCCCAGGGATCACTTTGGAGAGTATCTAAGAGCTCCCCCCATGCCCTATCTTTGGCCTCCGCAATTGCTGTCCTCAGTGTCTTTTTGGCGTCTTGGTAAATGATATAGAGACGCTGTTCTTGTGACTGGTCCGATGTCCTTCCCCTGAGGCCTCTTCGACGACATCTTATGTACTGGCGTCTCGCCTTGACACACCTTTCCCGAAGTTGGGCGAGTTCGGCTGACCACCAGTACACCTGACGACGTGGAGGCAACGACCTAACACGCGGCATTGCAACATCGCAAATGTGCGACATCGATTCGCCAAACCAACCAACCTCCTGTTCGATGGCCGGATTAGCCGGTTTTGGCGACCATCCTTCTACCAACGCAGCCAACCTCAGTGCATCACGATCCATCTTCTTTAGCGCCCACCTGGGGCCAAGATTTGAGGCCGAGCGACTGGCAACTACATTACTCCTCTGGGCGCGGGGAGAGAGATCAAACCGGATGTAACGATGGTCTGATAAAGTCTCTTCTCCCTCCAGAACATTCCACCCTTGAATCCTGCTAGACAAGGTGGTGCTGGCGAAAGTTACGTCTATGATAGAACCGCCCAGCATTCTGATGCAGGTGTTCACCGTCCCATGGTTCATGACAGCAAGATTATTAGTCACTAGCCACTCTTCTATGAGGACCCCTCTGGCGTCTGACGCCGCAGAGCCCCATGCCACCGATTTAGCGTTTAGGTCCCCTGCCAAGATCACTTCGTGGGGCCTAGACCACCTAAGGACCTCGTCTAGTTCACTAAGGTACCTTTCGAATTCAGCGACGGAGCGATTTGGGGAGAAGTAGACACTAATAACCACTACTTCTCCACAAAGCGCAGCGACATAACCACGGCCTCTCAAAAATTTGCGAACCGACGGAGCCCCTGCACTAACATTCGTGACGACAGCCACCAAACCATCCAAATCCCCAATCCAATCGTCCCTAGCCGGTAACGTATACGGTTCGGAGACCAACAACACCTGTATTAATCGCTGCGCCGAGCTCTGCAGTAAAAGATCTTGAGCCCTGGCGCAGTGATTAATATTCGCCTGCAAGAACTTGATAGATGTCATCCTATTCAGCAGGTGTCATGTCTACCTCCTCGGTGCCGTTCGGAGGGCCTGAAGACTTCGCCTGGGATTTGGGACCAGGCGTGTTCTTCGTACGTCTTGACATCTTATGCTTGGGCGCCGAACAGGAAGGACCTCCCAAGCGATGATTTGCTGGTTTGCCAGCCTCCGAACACAGGGTGCAGTAGAAGTCCGCGTGACATTCTGCTGCGCGATGACCCAGTTGACCACAGCGGTAGCACTGTTGCCCTCTTTCCACGCACGATTTGCACCTGACCTGCACATGACCGGTCTCCAGACAACGGAAGCAGCGCATGTCGCGGGGTGGCAGTAATTTTACCCGCGCTGAAGACCAGCCGACCAGTAATTTACCCTCCGCCACTTTCTTGGCAGCTATCACAGGGCAGCTAACCCACACCGCTCCCATACTGTAAGCCGTCCTCCGAATCGTCCCAACTCTGACCTGGTCAGCCGGACAGCCACCAACTTTCGCGACAGCTTCCTGCACTTCGGAGGGTTTAACGGAATCATCGAGACTGGAGACCATCAACTCCAGACACTTTACCGGTCGCGACACCCTCACTTCCTCCTCCTTAAACAGTCTCTTGAGCTCCTCTGCAAGTTTGTTTGCTCCACTTTCTTGGTCTGCCGCCGACACCTCTATTATGGTGGCACCCGTTATAGCTCTACGGAATCTGGTAGACTCGATGCCCAACTGAGTCAGATCTATTTTACTCCTTGCCACTTCGATAATTGATCCGTACTCGACCCCCCTATCTTCCGCTCCTTGTGCAATGGTCAGAACCACTGCCGCGGTTTTTGGAGGTCTTGTGCGAGGCTTAGGCTTCGCCTTCGCTTGCTGCTTCGCTTGTGGTTGTTTGGACGCCTGCTCAGGAACAGTCGCTATCTTTTTCCCCCGCTTCCCTCTCTTCACCACTGTGGTCCATTCTGATTCCTTGGCAGCTGTTGGTTCTGCTGCCGGTATCGGTGAACGACCATCCTTGGAAGTCGATGCTTCTTCATTCACTCGATTGCCCCTGACAGGGTTACGTCTTGTTCCTGAACCACCAGCTGGCAGTTGATTTTCCGCGACCTTCTCAGTAGCTTTGGCACGAGAGGTACTTGGAACTAAAACAAATCCAGATGAACCGGCAGTCCCTTTCCCCTTTGGCTTATCAACTGTAGAGGCTGGTTGGGTTTTCTTTCCCTTCCCTTTCCCCTTTTCCTTCATGTGTTTTGCTGCATCCTGTGCTTTTGAAGGGGCGATGTCCATATCAATGTCGTTTGAGACAGCCTTCTCTCTTGTTTCATGGGCTAGTGGTGGGCGAAGTTTTGGAGCTGGGTTGAGTCTAGATTCCAGACCCTCAATCCTAGCGTTCAGCCTTTCGCACATGCGACCCGCTATCCTCAACTCCATTTCCTCCAACTTTTGGGAGAGAATGTCCATATCGAAAGCCACTTGCGGCTTAGGGTCACCAGGCACGGTGCTAGTTTGATCCGGTGAGCACCTTTTTTCCAACGCAGAGAGCCTATTGCGCAGCTCATTGACCTCAGATTGTAGGCGGTCATTCTGCTGCTGCAGCCTCTTATTTTCCTCATCTACACTATGACGGGCCAGGTCCTTGGCATTGCTGGCAATGATCCTGGCTGCGTCTTTCAAGGCTTTTACATACGTGCCCTTAAGTTGGGACGATGTAGCAGCCACCTTCTCGATTACTTTGACACTGTCCAAAACTCTGGCAGTCATGCGCGCAGCCGTCACAGCATCATCCTCACTGTCTGATTGTGCCGAAGACTCTGACAGCACCAATCCGGATCGACCCGAGTGCTCCATTACATTGGAGTTCGACCTTGTCCTTCGAGCCTCCGTAATTTCCTCCAGCAGCTCTTGCTCGGCTCTAAGCTCCATCTCCTCACGCTGCGCCTTAATGTATTCGGCTTTGGCCTTAGCAAGCCCAGCATATTCCCCAGTTGTTTTGGGGCGACCCCTTCCTCTACCAGAACTGGACGCTTTCACTTTAGGGGTATGGGATGACTGATTACCCAGTTCCCCGTCCTCATCACTGATCCTCCTCTTTCTCCATAATCTTCCTGGAGTGTCATCTTTTGAAGAAACGCTGACTAGCGTGTTAACGGAAGAATCCGATAACTCCTCCTCCGATCGAACTCTCTCCAACCTTACGACCAACTCCTTCCTTACATCAAACTCCTTCCTAACATCAAACTCCTTTCCGACGTCTTTGGTTTTTAAAATATTTTTCTTTAACAAATCCATGCGATTCCCACGAGTATGGGGGAAATAAAACGTCCACCCCGGCAGTGCCCCCTGTACCGGGGTAACCCTAATACTCCTGAGGGTCGGGCGGTACTCAGGGTTGGCGCTCGCTGGTGGACTTACCCAGCCCACCACCTTAAAAATAAGGCGACCCGTCGCCGCGTTGCCCAACGACAGGCCTTTGGGGTTTTTTATTGTGGTTGTCTCCACTCAGGGCCGGCCGGTTAAGGCAAGCCCCCCTGGTCCACGCGGGGTAACAGGTTGCCCGACGGGGAGCCGAAGCCCACCCAGCGACTGCAAAACCACAGCCGCCAGACCCGCCGCGCACGCGGGCCTTGAAGGCCCGCCATACCACGCCGCCCGAAGGCGGCCGCTGAGCCGGCCAATTAAGGCAAGCTCCATCGCGGACAGCCAGTTAAGGCAAGCCGCCAAAAAAGTGAAAGCAGTGAATGCTAACACACACGACGATTCTGTGCAAAAGGCGCAGAAAACCACCTCAAAAACCATAATAAATGGCAAAACACACTACAACAGACCGCGGGCCTTGAAGGCCCGCCATACCACGAGCCGAAGCTCCGCTGCCCCCCGAGGGGGGCCACCACTGGGTGATTTTTTAGAGAGGTTTTCTTCCTCGCGACCCAGCGCTAAGTGCAATGCGCCGAGTCCCCGACCCCCACGAGAACGTGCAGGGCTACGGGTTAACCTAACCTAACCTAACCTAACCTAACCTAACCTAACCTAACCTAACCTAACCTAACCTAACCTAACCTAACCTAACCTAACCTAACCTAACCTTTTTTTTTTTTTTTTTTTTTTTTTTTTTTTTTTTTTGTCGCAGGGGAATGCATTGACGCATTTCCTTCCCGATTCGGGGAAACCGGGAAGGGGTATGTGGGACTCCCGGGCAACGGTGCCCGTCCTACCCACTAAACCCCTGCGTGTTTCGACACGCTGCAATTGGCGCTGCCATGGGGTGCTCATCGCATTCGCCACAGCAGCGTCGCAGCGAGCCCTTGGCGGGCTCTTCCACGAGGTGGTATGGGATACTCACGAAACATGGGGAGTATCCCTCATCGCAGAGGCCGTGCAATGCAGGTACTGATCCCCATCAGCACCCGCTGGCCTCTACTTGGCGGAGGCGGACGTTAGTCCGCCCGCCGAGACGGTCCGCTCCGAGGTTGTAAAGACCTCTGAGCGGACCGCCCCGACGGCACCCCACCTCGTCCCAAAAGGGTCGAGGCAGGGCGCTTCGCCTCCCGTGACCTGTCAGCGGCAGGGGCAAGTGGGGGCGGCCTAGGGCCGTCGCCACCCCCCCCACCACCAAGAGGTCTACCTCGCGTGCCGCGCCTCAGCTGCTGTAAGCAGCTTTTACTGCCCGCCATGTGGTTGGCCGGTAAACCGGCGTCGCCACACGGCGCACAGTGAGGCGCAGCCGAGCACTCGGCGGCCTTGTGGCCCGGTCGACCGCAGCGAAGACAAACGTCACTGCGGTCGACTGCCGACGGGCACAGCTGCTTGGTGTGCCCCACACCAAGACAGCGGTGGCACATCATTGGGCGGCTTTCTGCCACGGAAACGCGGACAGTGCTCCACCCAACGGAAAGCCGGCCGCCCTTGCCGATATCCCTCGCCGCAGCCGCGGGGCAGGTGACCCTTACGGATCCCGAGCCCCACCGGCCGCGGCGAATGATGCCGACACGGACCATGTCACCAGGGACACATCCGGCACGAGCGATCGCCCCCCGGATGTCGTCCCCGGTGATTGTGTCGTCCAGACCGGTCAAACGGAGCTCCCCCGTCTTGACCGGTCTGGTGACGACGGCGTCTTCGCCGATCACCTCCTGGAGGCGAGCGGCGAAGACGTCAGCCTTCTCCACACGATCCTGGCCCGCGATCGTGAGGACACGGGCACCCGTCTTCGTGGGCTTTATGCGGAGCTCCGGTACGTCGGAGTCTCCCGCGGTAGCTGCTCTCGCCCGAGTCAGGACGGACAAGTAGGTTTCCCCACGCCGCTCCGCCTCGGGCGAGAGCACCACCGCTATGGCCGCAGTGGTCGGCACCCGGATCCGGGCACCCGCCTTCTTCTTCCTCCTCCGCTTCTTTTTCCTCCTACCATCCGCCGCCCCAGGTGGAGGCTGCGCTGGGGTTTGCGCCGGCCGCGCTGTGCTGCGTGTGGCGCTGGCGTAGGTGGTCTCGGGTCGCGCTGGTGCTACCCTCGGCGCGGTCGTCGTCGGTGTCGGGGCAGAGGGGGGCTTCTTCTTAGCCCTCCTTGATCGGACGAGCGTGAAGCCGTCGTGCTCCATGCCGTCGCCTGCCGTCTCTACAATGGGAGCGGGTGGGGCATGCTCCGTTGTCGCCTGCTGGGTGGGGGGAGCGGCGGTGGTGGTGGCTCTCGCCGCCCTGTCCACCTCCGCTCGCGCTTCCAGGAAGCGCTCCACGACCCGGAGTATCCGCGCGTCCTCTTCGTCGCGCGTCTCGCCTCTGGCTGGCTCCGGCCTCTCCCGTAGGTCTACTGGCGGGAGATCCTCCTCCGTCTCAGCGTTCGCTGCGGCCCTGCCGCCGCACGCGCACTCGTTCGTAGGCTCGGGAACAGCGGCCACCGCGGCGGTCAGCTGGTCGACC